>CM034358.1:95884963-95890523 GCA_019925275.1 Mytilus edulis
TGGCTGAAGACAACCAATGCTTTGCGAATTTTAGAGCCCTCGCCCGCCAACCCCCGCCTTAATCTACCCCTGATTATCCATCTATGATGTCTTTTCTTTTCAAAGATTTACAGGTTATGTAAAATGCCTCGTATGGAGAATGGGTCCAGGAACAGATTCATACCGTCAGTTTCCATTTAACGTAATAATTCTAATCTTTAATATATTATATAACATGGTAAATGTTGGCTTTGCGGAAAATATATTATGTATATATATGTATATATAAAAGTCTATAAAAAGGACCAACCAGCAAATTTACTATGTACCGGATCGTCTAGAATAGGCGATACTATGCAGATAAGGAAAAAATTATATCAGTCTAAAGATTTGCACAACGGTACTGATATAAGGTGTTATTAAACGAAAATGTTGTTATAAAATCGTGTTGACAAATATTTCGGCTCAACAAATGGCCTTCTTCTTGTGTCACAAGTTTTAACAATACTGATGTATTTAGCGACCCCCATTTTCGCGGTTAGCAACCATAATCAATTTACCCTTAAGCTTTTTGTATTACAATCCAAAGGGTCCTCCTGATTACAAATTTCATGCCCTAAGGGATATCCGGCTAAAATTACTAATCACTTTAACACGTTGCAATTGATGCCAGGGTATTAATTAACACGTTGCAATTGATGCCAGGGTATTAATTAGCGTACCAGCTCATTAGCCATTTGCAAATAATTTCTAAGCCCTCATGTTAAAATCATGTTTTCGGGACAAATAAGTGTCCTTGTGATATTAATCAATTTTCAAATACTCTGTGAAATTATGGTACCATTGCTTTGCTAAGTGCTGTACGGTTAATAGATTTGTTTGGGGTCCTCTTCTATCAGTGACAAATTTCTAACAAAAACAATAATTTAAATAATTGTCCTCAGTTTAACTATTTCAACCGGACATACATATAGTTTGTGTAACGGCTTCCATGTTTGAAACAAGCAAACCGTAGACAGGCCACACTCAGTCCGCATTTGCACCATCTTATACATATCACTTGACTGAACCATACATGTAATGGCGACCTGTCTGCATGAAAATAACAGTGGTGAGGAAAACTTTTTTTTTTCAGTAGTCCTTTTGGGTCTCATTGGGGGAACCAGTTCTAACCCTTGATCCCACTTACTGTTTTGACAGATTCCCCTTTCCTGCTTACACCATGTACTTAAAACAATTCTCATTTTTTGTCATTTCCCCGGGTCCCGCTAGACTCCATTTCCTGTTTAAACGGCATAATAATTCGGCTTTTACGTGTCACACTTACAAAAAATCAGCAATCCCGTGTCACGCTTCGACCCCAATGAGACCCACGTTGAAGACTTTGACCTACCATGGTTTTTCTTTAACAAATTGTGACTTAGAGAGTTGTCTCATTGGCACTCAAACCACATCTTATATCTGTATAAATATAGGGGATCTCCATGACCTGTTTTAAGATGGCGCACCACCATTGTTAAGATATCATCTACATTTTTCTTTATTGTACCACCGTCCAACATGTCCAATGATCACCGCCATCATTAAATTATCATCCGCCATTCTCAAACAATGTAAAAAAAACTGCTGTTGTACATTTATAAAAAAATGTTTTTGTTTCTTTAGCGACCCCCATTTTCGCGGTTAGCAACCATAATCAATTTACCCTTAAGCTTTTTGTATTACAATCCAAAGGGTCCTCCTGATTACAAATTTCATGCCCTAAGGGATATCCGGCTAAAATTACTAATCACTTTAACACTTGATTGCATTATCATGATTATTAGGTAACGTCTGCAAATGCTTACGAAAATTTTAAATAAATAGATAAAGGTTGGATCCAGTATTTTAACAGAGAAAAAAGTGTTACAAGTGGAACACATGATTGCTTGCACAATCAGCATCTCCCTTTTTTAAACGAGTACAAAATAAGACGTTAAACTAAAGCATATTAGTACAGCAATTATTGATGCATGTAATATTTGATCACTCTTCAAGTTTAAAAATAAATACATCATCACTCACAAAACATGAATATTAACTGCAACTTGAAAACTAAAAAAAAAATAGTATCATAAATTATACAATTCGAAGTTCATTTTGTAGTTTGCAATGCAATTGATACATCTGGCTTCAGTTTTTCATTCAAAATTGAAAGATGAATGTTGCATAGTATATTACTATGAAATTAGCTATGTAAGTCATTTAAACCATGTTCGAATGATGTTTCAATTTAGGGGCAGTTACCTAACAACGAGTTGTCCAATTCATCTGAAAAATCATGATCAGTTCAATGGTTCAAAATTGACTATAAAGGGCAATAACTCCTAAAGGGGTCAACTGACCATTTTGGTCCTGTTGACTTATTTGTAAATCTTACTTTGCTGAACATTTTTGCTGTTTACAGTTTATCTCTATCTACATGTATAATAATATTCAAGATAATAACCAAAAACAGTAAAATTTCCTTAAAATTACTAATTTAGGGGCAGCAACCCAACAATGGGTTGTCTGATTCATCTAAAAATTTCAGGGCAGATAGATCTTGACCTGATAAACAATTTTACCCGTCTGATTTGCTCTAAATGCTTTGGTTTTTGAGTTATAAGCCAAAACTGCATTTTACCCCTATGTTCTATTTTTAGCCATGGCGGCCATCTTGGTTGGTTGGCCGGGTCAAAAAACCCATTTTTTTAAACTAGATACTTCAATGATGATTGTGGCTAAGTTTGGTTTAATTTGGCCCAGTAGTTTCAGAGGAGAAGATTTTTGTAAAAGTTAACGCCAGACATCAGACGACGGACGCCAAATGATGAGAAAAGCTCCCTTGGCCTTTTAGGCCAGGTGAGCTAAAAATGACAGTTAAGGAAAATAGTAGTTATTCTATAATGAAATACATATATATATAACATGTATAATAAGCAATGTATATCAGTCTGTTCAGCATTCCTTACATGGAAATGAAGGAATGAAATATTTTCGATCATGCAACAGCGTAAAAGTTTTTTCATGGTGAAAGGTGGGTGAAAGTTGCTCCAACATTAAATTTTCATCTAAAAATGTATAGGAGTCCCTGGATATAAATTAAAAAAAATAGTCAAAAGTTCTCAGAATATTGGCTTGTTTGCCCACTAAGCACCCTGTAGTTCTGTTTATAAAATCAAAGGCAATGCACTGGGTGTGGTGGTCTATATATGATGTAGATGATATTTACTGGTACTGACATTCTCACTTACGGAATAAAATATTACTTATAACGATGAAACTTAAATTAAATTGACCGACCCATCTGCGGAGGAACTGATAATCTGAAACGAAGCATGCTAAGAAATTTGGTTTCTGTTGACATGTTTGATAAAAATCGACAAGAAATGAAAAAAAGTTAAGTTGGTAACTGCTTAAAGGGAAATGATGTGAAACTGGCTTGACAGGTACATTGTATGTAATGTAAAATTGCTTTTTATTATGGTTATCAGTTTTTCAAAAGTCAATTAAACTACATATTTACAGGAAAAAAAGACAGTAATTGTTTTATTTCATTTTCTGGGAGAAATGTATGTATTGGCAAGTATTTACCAAAACCATTTGAAAACCGATTGTACATAGAATTTTTTTTTTAACAAAATTATGCACATAAAAGCTCCTGACGTTTTCCAAGGTGAATGTACTTTTTCCGCAGGTGAATATATGCTTATTTATTCAAAATCCCATTCATATACATGTAGAAAAACTTACTTAAATTTTATCAATATGGAATGAGAGTTTATATTTAGGATAGTAGGTACCCATTAGCATGATTAGCATGAATAGGGATTAATGAGAATTAGTTGGTAACCATTTTGGATTAACATGATTAATGAAAACTAACTATATATAGTACTTATCCATTTAATGATAAGGGTTTAATAGAGCTTTTTTACAAATTGACGAAAGGTACGAATGAACGTAAAGGAAGCATGTATTTCATTTCCACAATAACCATGATAACAGTTAAAAGAGTCTTTGTTTATCCAGTAAAAAATCATTCTTTTCTAAATCAAGTTTATTTTTCAATAATAATAATATTGTAAATAATACACGATTTTAATATAATCAAACAGAGAAAAATAGTGTCAAATACACTTACGTCCGATACGTTAATTTATACGTAAACAACGAGTACACATTTCCCTGGGAATTTTTAAGCACGACTTTCACGATTCACATTTCAAAGGCGACATTATTGAAGAAGTTAAAGTCTTAATTTAACGACAAGTGACGACAAGCTTCAAATTTATTTTTATTTTTTATAGTACACTTTCAGCAAATTGTCAAAGTGGAATATCAAGATTTACTAAAAAATGATGCTACAATGTTTTTAAAAAGTAATGTTGAATAAATCTAGAAAAAACAGATTTTATACAACAGGAAAATAAATCTAAAATTTTGCACCGTATATATTGTGGATCTTATAATGACGATTTAACAGTACACATGTTTGGAAGATAGACGCGAAGTTGTCACTTATCGTCCAGTGGCTAATATTTCATGAATGTTCAGGACTATAGACAAAACGCAATTATACTACGCTAAAATAACCGTTCCATTGCTCTGGTGTATCATATATACACATTAAGGGGGGCAACGAATATTACCAGGGGAGAGGCGCCTATGAATTTAAAGTTATTAAACGAGCACCAGTATATGACATAGTACAAATGTAGTATAAAGATCATCTTTTTTCCTTCATTTTCATTTTATTTATTTGAGCGTTGCAAATTTTGAATCAAGGAAGTATCTGTGTTTTAATTTGTCTTACTTTGCTGTAAGGGAGGAAGACAATGTATTTGCTTTGACATTTTCTTAGGTTAAATAGTGCAACATTGTAATATTGAAGAGTGGGGAGGGCCGGTTTTTGGTCTTTTAGAGGCATTTTTTTCCGTCTGACTACTCTAGAATTAGGATATTGTGTAGTGTTATCTCCTCCGACCTGGTGGTATCATAACATGCATAAGTTTACTTATCGTACGTCCCGATATCCTAAACATTTAATAAGTGTTGCATGTAGGATAATTTTACGAAGTTCCACGACTATTATATAAATATGTCTAAATAAAGGATCCCTAAAATAAGTCTTACCTATGATTCGTTAAGCATATGTACCTTTCATCAATGTGTAAGAAAACTCTATTGAGAACTTGTAGGTACCCATTTAATGATTAAGGTTTAATGAGAATTAGTAAGTACCCATTAGAGATTAATGAGAATTAGTAGCTATGCATGTAGGTACCCATGCATTAAATATTTATGATCATGAGTATAAGTGAATATTGCGAACGAGAATTGAATTGTCAAAAGATTTAAATGTGAATAGTAGAAATATAGATTCCACAACTGCAACAGGTGTGTTATGATATTTCTCCACTCGAGACAGTTAAATTTTAATATTTTAAGCACGATGCTTGCCTAGCTTTTTAAATAATTCAAGTTTAACAGTTGAGAGTGGAGAAATATTGTAATACACTAGCTATAGTGGTGGAATTGTTTCTCTAATGATTTTTAT
>CM034358.1:95890623-95922539 GCA_019925275.1 Mytilus edulis
AAGCTCCTGTATGGTCATTACTCTCTTTTTATGATTGTATTGTTTATAATGATTTCACTCTGACCAACCTTCGTCATGCTTGATTTTCCCTAACAAATGTTGTAGGGGGTTTTCTTGACCGCGGAAGGTCTTTAACATTGTTTATTGCCTGATTTTTATTCTCAAAACGATTTATATTGGAATGGTGATGACCAACAATACGTGCAGTTATCAGAACGACACACCTGCTTTTCTCATGATGATTATATGCCATATTGCTGCAGTTATGATTTGTGGATAACCAATTACAAGGTGTCAATCACATACATTTATAAAATTGGTTATTTTAAGTGTTGAAAACAATTAGGATAAATACATCTGTTTTAGTGTTAACGAGTACTGTAGCTGCATGTGCAGAACTGATAGAGTCGATATTTATTGATTAATTCAGATGATAGTAAAATAATGATTAACTAGTTCTATTCCAACAAATTATTCAACAAATAATTAAAAAGTTTTTTTTTTTAAATTTGAATTTCAATTTGGTGTTGCAATACTTTTTTCCATGTGTTTAGTTTCATGACAGTCATGACATTGCTATTAACGAGGTCTTGTACTCTATAGAGGGAACTGTAAGCGTACCACGAAAACTTGTACAGCTCTCCGCAGTTTCCCTTTGAGTTTCAAAAAGATCCAAAACATCCTGTTTTTCAAGTCTAACACAGCACAATTGACTTCCTGAATACCTGTTTTAAATGAGCCTTTCTATTTCCATCCAAATGGTTGACCGGTTTAACTGATTGACTAATTGATCGATTCATTTCTTTGTTTGAATTTTTATGTAGTACCAGGTCTGCTCATATAGTTCCCTTTTGATAATAAGAGCATGTTTTCTCCAATGGCTTTATTCCCTTTTCCAAAAAATGAACACAAATATATGTATTCTGACATCGGACTCGGACATCCTTTTAACTAAGCTTTATTGTGCGTATTGTTGTGTGTTTGTTTTACTTTATTGACTAGAGATACAGACGAGGGTTAATATCTACAACACATGTTTAACCCCTCCGCAGTTTATCCATTCAGCCCAGTAATCAGCACTTTAGTGCATGTGTTGACATGAATTTCAAGTAAATGGATTTTTTTTATAAATTACCATTTGCAAAAGTATGAATTATTTGATATTCTCATCTCAGGCATATATTACCTTAGCCATATACGTATTTGGCACAACTTTCAGAACTGTTTGGTCTTTTTTGGTCTTCAACTTTACACTAGTTTTCGATGTCAATCTGTTTTGATCTGATCGTCACTGATGAGTCTTATACAGACGAAACGCGCGTCTCGCGCGTTTTGCGTATCAAATTATAAGCCTGATACCTATTTACACAAAGGAATCTATGACACTGATTGTGCACGTTTCGTCCCCTTAGGGTATCACAAGCCAAGTTGTCAGCACTTGAATATCAAGTATATGGTATTTTTTATAACTTTATGTGTTTGTGTTTGATTAGGAAATTTCCTCGGATTTAAGTATTTTTGTAGATTTTACGTCTTCTGCATAAATGAAACAGTGTTTAATACCATAAAATGGTTGAGTAGTGATGAGTTTAACTTTAAAAATCGTGTACTTTGCATATCGAACATATTTTAACAGCTATCAATTTTTTGTCATAATATGCAATTATATGCACCAATGTTATCTAGGATGTACTTCAGAGAAAAGAAATAAACAGGAGAAAAGGATTTCAAATCATACATTTTCTTTTCATTGTATTACATAAAATTGTTGTAATTATGTCCAAGTGCTGAAAGTTCTGTTGAATTTTCCTTTATCAGACTCGCTGAACCATCAACCCAAGAACCATCATTATGGTGTAACCTTCTACTACCAAACCAGGCGTATCGAAAAACATACGGCGCTGACTCTAAAAGTGGAAGAAGCTCTCTCATTAACCGAAGCTGTTCATTTACTGATGTGGTTTGAGGACAAGCGAATTCAGTTAGCCATATAGTTAGTGGAACATATCCCATAGATGCTTAAGTCTAGCCATTATTTGATGTGTATTGAACTTATATATATGGACAGCCACGTGGTCAATTCTACATTGGTGACATTGCTGTATAAATTGTTGAAACCAGTTAAGATTTGTTACTGCAGGGCCGACCAAGGTTTTTCATGTGGCATGCTTCTCTAATTCTTTCAACATGACGACAGCTTGTGCTACAGTTAGATTGGCATGTTTTTTTGTGGTCCGGCTCATTAAACCCGAGAAGATATTGCAAGTTACCAGAAATATTAATTCCTCTTTCAAAATGCATTCCATTCACCATCGGTACATATTCTGCTCTAACGGTTGTTGTACAGTGATGTTGTAAGTGCATTTGATCGGGTGATTGTCGCCAGCCGTACCTAACATTTAAAACATAATTCCACAATTAACTATGGAACGCCACAGCTGTCTTATGTGGAACTCATCTATTGCTTTATGTTGTTTTATTATTACACAATGATATTTTCTTTTTATTGGTTGACATTACGTAATGATTTTAATTACTCATATGGAATATCATTACTTTATGATATTCGTTTAACAAATGTTTCGTATTGACTTAATATAGTTTGTATTATCATATTTTGTCTTACCATGTGTTCACCATTATTTAATATGGTTGTGTCATTAGTCAATGTGGTTTTAATATTACTTGATGTGTATGTGACTTAACATATTGTAGTTGTTTCATTACATGATGTGGTTTTGTTATTTCGTAATGATGATTTGTCTATTCTCTATATGGTTTTAACATTACGTAATGATGTTTCAAAATTTGACGATTTTACACTACTTGATGTGTTTGTTTCATCATTTGAAGTGGTCTTGTCATTCTTTGATGTGGTCCTGTCATTCTTTGATGTGGTTATCCCATTACTTGATGAGGTAAAACCACGTTCAATGCAAATAATGAAACAAACACATCAAGTAGCGTAAAATCGTCAAATTTTTAAACATCATTACGTAATGTGTGTGAAAAACGTGATCCTGGATAGTTATCTTTTTTACTTACCACCAATGAACGTTATTTAAGTGGCTTCATCCGTACATTGATACTGTGTGTTCCATGATTGCAACTCCTTTCTTATGAGAAGCAGTGGAAAGAGTGATGGTGTTTAGTACAAGTACACATAAAGTACCAGATACCACCAACACTGAAACACTAGGTAAAATGTGTTTTAATCATACGATCCGTTTTCGTCAGGTGTTTATTTTTATTCGTAAATTGTTTAATGAGGTTAGTTTAACATGCGAAGGAACCACAATTATATCCGTTGGTAAACCAAGTAAAATATGAAATTATAGAGCGTGAATAAAGTATACTTAGCGTACGGCAGAATAATCTTTTAAATGTATTGAACGTTATTGCGACTATCATCTTGTTCGTAATGACGCAGAGAACAATATTGCTGTCGTTTACGTATGATTATGAAGATAACGTAGCTACATCTATGAAAAATATACAAGTTTGTCTGCACCAAGCATTTAGTTAAGAAAATACTAGTTCATAGTAGAATATTAAAAAATACAAAAGATCAACCTGTTTAATGTTGACAATCAAACAAAGAATGCTGCTGGAATATGTGACTTGACAGTGTCCCTTAGTATATAGATTATGTCACTGCATTGCACTGCATCAAGTGTGTTACGATATTTATCCACCCGAGAGAGATACATTTTTAAATTTAAATACATGAAAAGCGAGGCTCGCCAATCGTTTTAATTATAAAAAAATGTGTCTGTCAAGAGTAGATAAATATCGTATTGCATGAGATCTGGTGGTTAAATCTGTTATTCTAATGATTTCAAGACGATATGCAAACACAGTTAGTACTTCTTTTCGAATGATCTCATTATGACATGTTCGTTCTATGTGACGTCATCAGACATCGTTACCTTTTAATGACGTCACAATGGGAATTTCAGAGGAAAGCAAGAACTGTTGACGTCATAAATGAATATAACCATTGAACGTTGACTAACTTAAAATAATCAACAGGTCGGAAAAAGAAAAACAAAAATTGGACAAGAGTAAGAACACATTTTGTAAACTTTTACTTGACTTAATTTGTACCTGTATTAATACAACATATTGAAAATGTTGGTCCACATATTTTTTTTAACAGGTATTCAGATATACATTACTAAAGGAGATCGCATTCTTTGGACGGTTACAACCGACGTTATGCGATCAGGAATATAGCATGTATAGTAGGGTTATTTGCTAGTACAAACTAAAAGAAAAAATGTTTTTGATTCATTTGTAAAATGTTTTATTTTGATGATTTTTCTTTGTATAGATTTTCTGTTGTTGATTTTGTGTTTTTACCAAATTGAATGATGGATAATTTCATGAAATAAATCAACTTCTGATTGTAGAACATCGAACGTAATGTACATACCCATGATAGAACCACCAATAACAACTAAGTATAGTACTAAAAGATAGTACCAATAAACTTAGATGATCTGATAAGACAGTTATATTATAACTATAAATTGACTTTTACATGAATAGCTTCATGGTAAGACCTTGACACGACCTCATTCTTGTACGTTGCCAATCTAAAATGTATCAACTAGATGTATTAGTTTGTCGTGTACTACCTACCAAATGAAATTAAAAGTCTATATTTGTTCAATATCAATTCGTTTCATCTAAGACACAAATCAGCACAAAAGCAAAAATGCTTACAAACATGTTTAACCCCGCCGCATTTTTGCGCCTGTCCAAAGTCAGGAGCCTCTGGCCTTTGTTAGTCTTGTATTATTTAAATTTTAGTTTCTTGTGTACAATTTGGAAATTAGTATGGCGTTCATTATCACTGAACTAGTATATATTTGTTTAGGGGCCAGCTGAAGGACGCCTCCGGGTTCGGGAATTTCTCGCTACATTGAAGACCTGTTGGTGACCTTCTGCTGTTGTGTTTTTTTTTATTTTGGTCGGGTTGTTGTCTCTTTGACACATTCCCCATTTTCATTCTCAATTTTATTAGTTAATTTCCAAAACATTTCTTACGCAAATTCACTAATTGTATCATACTAGGGACATCTTATTGCAAACTTGTAGAAAACTTCATCGGCTTTAACATGTTGAACGATTTCATTCTCAAATATTTTTTTTTCAGCTACAGAAGTAAACATTTTGAAACTTTTTCAACTGGGTAAACCACTACTCTACCTCAAGCTTATTTTTGTAAACGTGTAATTTCAATTTAGTATTTGTTATTTTTTGAATACATAGTTAAGACATAAATCTAAAGTATTATAATTTTTGGTTTAAATTAATATGCTATCCACACGAAGGTATATGTCATTCACTCAAATTACAAGGCATACAGTGTAGTATTGTGCAATGTGTTTCAATATTTAGGAAACGGTCCTTTTTTTTAAAGCATAGTGCTTGAGATGTAGCAATTTCATCAAGACTATTTGAAATGTGATATTTTTTTAACACAAACATATTAAATCTCACACCTGTTTCAAAGATTCAAAGTAAATAAAATACTACTGTATTTCTAAAACTGACTTTTTATCCTTGAATACATTGATAAGGTATGATTTTAGAGTATTATTTTCGATTTGAAAAAAATAGATAATGTTATATACAAGACTTAAAAGTTCAATGGAGTACTTTTCATTATTGGAAATTAAATGAAATATTCCATAGTCCTGTCGATTCTGAGACGACGAAGAAGGGACCTTGTTAATACAATGGTGTTTAACACATATCAATGGTACCATCAGATTCAATCATTACAAATATATGTGTAAAGAGTTTTGATAACGTAATATAGCTATTGTAGCTATTGTATGATGTGAGCCGTCAAAAATGAAATTGTTATGTAGTAAAACAGTGATCTCCATCATATGACATGTATATTTTGTAATACACATACATATAAAACCAAACAGTTTAACAACTTGTGACTAGGGGATATGTCTACATGTAATCTGTTCCAATGTCCGCCTTACCGTTACTATATTTTTCCAATATTTAACAGATTTTAACATGGACGTCAGCCGATATTTAAAACATTTAAATTAACCTCCTAGATTTTTTGATGCACATTTCTTCCTTAAGATTCCAATGATCTATTGGCGACAAAATGTACCATACAAGTATCAAAATTTATTGCAGTCCGTTATATATTCTTGTAGTGGACAATAAAACAAATGAAATGAAATAAAAGAGAGGTCCCCAAGGGGTCACCCCACCACCATCTGTTTGAAAACCTTTTAACGGTCAACATTCCCACCCCTAAACCAATATATTCTTGTATAGGACAAAAAATCAAATCAAATTAATATGGAACCATATGAATGGCGAGTTATGGGAGCTTTGTTTGGGAGACTTTGTAACAGCATCCTGTTACAATTACTTCTTGTTCTATTTCATTTTATTTTTACAACAGGGCCCACTTACATATTCAAAAACTTAAATAGAGATTTATTTAAAGGGAATTTGGTCTTAAATTTTGCGGGGGAATTTGTTGACAAATTAAATTGGCGTGTTTTATTCCCTTTTCTTTTGGGGGGGGGGGGGGGGAGAGGTTGAATAATTAAGAAATAGTTAATATAATCCTATATCAGATGAATATAATCTTAGGTATTAGGTTTTATAGGAAGACATTTAGAATATAATCTATTTTCTAATTTAATTTTATGCATATTATAAGACCAATTATTTCATCTTAACAAGACCCTCATTTTCATTATTCATAAATCACAAGGAAACTTTGAAGAAAAATATTTGTGCTTGTTAAAAAAAAACATTTAAAAATGAATTTATAATAAACTTTGAAGTACAGTATAAATGTTAATGAAGTACATGATACATTCTAATTACAGTATGAGTATGCAGTTATTTCATGTATATAATGGGATATTACATTAATCTGTAGGTACTGCAAAAATATAATTCTCAAAAGTGTCCCAGTAGTTTTTGTAAGCAGTTGATGAATTTCCAGATGTATCTGCTGCAAACTCATTGATATCTGTTTCTGAATCAGATTCATATGAAATGTCTTCTTCTTGTTCACTGTCTTCTAAATCAGAATCTGGATCATCTACAGCTTGGTTCAGGTTTGTTGGCAAGTTAATGCAGTTTACACACTTGCAACCTGGTGAACAGTACTTGTTTGCAGATTTTTTACAACTACATCTTAATGTTGTACAACCACTTTTGCAGGAACATCCCTTGGTATACCACTGTATGGTATCATTCACTTTTTTTAAATTTATTTCAGTGTCCCACACAACTGTAATTTCTCCATCTGATATATTCCATCCGTAACTATTCAAGTCTGGCAGCGACATAGAGTTGGTGTTTCCTTGTTTCCAGTATTGCATTACCCAACAACATCTTAGCCAATGTAATTTCAACGCCTCTGCATTGGGAATCATTTCGACCTCTGACATTACACGTTCCCACATCCTCTCACGGAAATCTTTAATAAAGCAACATGCTTATCTAAAGCACTTTCACAAATGATTTTGTCATACATTTCCTTTACTGAAATTGCTGGTTGAAATGCTGTCCTGTGCTTTGAGAAATATACACATAGAATAAGGCGGAAAAATGCACACAATCCTTGGATGTTATCCTTATCACAAATGGAAAAATCACTTGAAATGAAGTCAGCATTTTGACGAAATATATCAAAAAATGTTTTCTTTCCATATCCATTAAAAAATGACACAAAATCACATCCACTAGATATATACACCATCTGCAAACAGTCGACTGATGTTGCTAAGCCTTTCAAACACATATCATTGGACATTTGCAATGCAAACATTCTCATATCTTCAAATTGATGGTCAAAGCAAGAATCTTTCAGCTGTATATATATGGTCTTGTCAGCAATCAAATCAATGAATGGTAGTCCAATAAAGAATGTGTCGGTATCAGGACTGTAAATGATGATTCGATGTGATTTGGACTGTATTGCATGCAACCAAACTCGTGTATCACCTTCTTCGTGGTTACTATTCAGATGACAACATTCAACAATACTTCCATCAACACCACCAAGTGAACTCAAAGCCTTGTCCATATTTTCATCATCAAAACCTCCAGATGTAACAACAACACATTCATGGTTTTGAAATCTCTGCAGTGACAGTGTTATAAGTTGATAACTCAGGTAGTTCACTAACTTTCTTTTATGGTCTCGGACATTAAGGAAATTTCTCCAGTTGGTAGGCAGAAGCACATGAGACGAAACATTTTTGTATGTTTTTTCTGATACAAAATCATGTATTCTTCTTGATCTTTCAATATCCTTAGGACTTGTACCATTTCTATTGGGATGATCGAATACAACATGAATCTCCTGAGCTTTAAACTGAATATGTGACTTTACAATCAATCTTTTAAACAAAAATTCTGCATAATCACTGAATGTCCTATGTGAGGAAAGCGGGATTTTGTTGATCAGAAACATTCCTTCAAGAATTACATTACTTTGAACAGATTCATCAATGACTGGAAGTGACGACAGAAAAGCAGCTTCATAGGTTGATTTTATTACTTTCAATGCATTGGATTTTGTACCTTTTAGAGGTTGGCCTGAGGCATCACTTATTGCTCTTGGAAGTGAAATAAACTGATCCAAGTCTGTCACTGGTTTCTGAGTGTGCTTCGAAAATGCAATCTGTTTGCGAAGGCAAGAAATCACTGTTTGGTTGTCTTTGATTTCCTTTTTCTGTTTATGCATACTAATTTTCATTGGCGCAAAGGTTTTCAAATTCATTCGCTTTCTTCCATGCATCTGTTTAGCAGATAATTCAGTAGATTTAATAAGGAAGCATGTTATATACTTTTGCATGTCTGTGTTCCCATACTCCCTATAATTTAACATGCTGTTAGACTGATCTGTTGTTGCCACTGTTTTTTTGAAAATGTGTACAAGTGGACACTCCGAATTCTCCTGAAATAATGATGTGGTGTTAAGTTCACTCAAATACTGCCTGATAGTAAGTTCTTCTGTTTCAATGAAGGGCTTGTTGGTCTCCCTGTATTGTGAATCACTTTTTTCTATACACAACTGGGTTTTAATATTGTGCAATGTTTCAGCTCTATATGGCAAGTAATGTGTTAGAGTAGCCAGAGATGTTGGGCTAAATGAATTTATTGCCTGCTTGGTTTTTAGATTAATTTCCATTTCATGAGCCTCATCCAACGCAACACAGTAATAATTTTTTCCAGTGATGGAAACGGAAAAACATCCTGCCTCAAAATGGTCTAGAACTGATTGTGGAAAAGTCTGAAGATCAGCTAAGTGGTAAGGAATCATACGGAGGTAGTGGTGTCTGTCAAATGCATAAAATAGGCATGCCAGTTTTTTCAGTGATACGTTCCTTAAATTCCAGTTTCTGCTTCTAATTCCAATGTATAATCCTAGGTAAGCCATGAAATCTGTGTGGACAAATGTGTCCCAGAACTGAAATGTAGCACTGGCTGTACAATTATGGAACCTCCACTGATCAAAATTAGTGCGCACACCCTCAAGCAAGCTTTCAAGTTTTGATTTCTCTTGTAATAAACTTTTCCACATCTCACAATCTAAAATATCTCCGGCGCACTTTTCACTGGTGTCAGGTGTATGATCACAAGAGCTCAACACAGTATTTAACACAATGTCTAATTCTTTACGCCAATCCATTACTGTTTCCTGGTTTTTGTATGCATTTATATGGCATCTGAGCATTGCCTCCCATACATGACAAAAAAATCTGTGGGTAACACTAAACTTAGTACACTCTGTCAACACTTTTAGCGTAGCACCATGATGGTAAATTCCTGCTAATTCTTTCAATCCGGCATCATAGAAAATCTTGATGAATATTGGCAAGATGTTTTTCAAAATATGCCAATCTCCTGGATATGGTAAAACCCAGTCTAACACACACCCATATTCCGCTTTAAGTTTAATGAGATGATCATATGATTTGCCATCACCAACAACAACTAGGTACTGTAGTTTATTTCCAATCTGAAACCGGTCATGCAAAATATTTAGTGTTTTGACAACTGTCTCCTTCGAATCGGCGGGATCATCAAGTACTGCAATTGAATGAAACGTTGAAGCTTCGGTTGTCTTTTGAGAATATGATAGATATGTTTTTAGACCTGGTATGATAATGTGCTTTTCCTTTACATGATCCTTTACAAAGCCATAGGATATCAATATACTCTGAAATGTATTCCATTGATGTATTTCAAATTTAGATTCATGAAAATCCACCAGTTTTAAAGCTTGAAATTTATTATACTTCACCTCCGATGGTTCACCAATTAAGTTGTTCGGTTCCTTTAAGGATTTGATTATGTCTGATGGTAAAGTTCTATTACTAGACATTTCAATTCGTTTTCTGTGATCTATTTTTCCAATATGTTCAGGAGATGCAATATCTAGATTTTCATTCTTTTCACTTGGCTTAGGTATCACAGCTTGAATAGTTGCACCATGAAAACCTGACTTGTCTTTTCCAGATCCCACTAATGCATAGCTCTGATTTTTGTCAAGATTATCGAAAGAAGCTAAAGCGAAACTTTCCGAACTGATGGTATTATCTCTATTTAGTTGCATCACTCTGTTTGTAATAAATCTCTTTAATGTGTCCTTTGAAATTCCGGCACCAAGTCTGGAATTAATAGTCAAGAGATCCGATGAGGAATTACTGTATTTATCTAATATATCAGATGCTAGTAGATGAAGTGGCTGAACACAATGTGAGCTGTTGGCATGAAAGATACAACTGGCAATGTAAAGTCTAGGAAAGAGCCTACATTTTTGTTGCATATCCTCTGGCATATAATGCTTATTCCATGAAAAATAACTCTGTCTCCAAATTTTATCTTCTTCCTCATTTGATGTTAACACATAGATAAAGTTCCATAATGTGGGATTTATTTTCTTGATTTCCTTAAATAAATCAAAGCAGTGAATGTCTGGTAGTTGTGTCTTGATTGCGTCTTGAACATAAAGCTTTACATGAGTTTTCAAGAGTCTGGCAGTCTTATCCAGGCATTCCATTGTATTTAAGGATGAGCTTGATGCTATGTTACTGTTTACTTTTTTCTCCAGAGCACTAATCTTATTGTTAAGCTCATCACTCTCTTTATGGTGGTCTGAAATAGTGGAATGTAAACACTGAATCAAGTTAGTTCCGAGCCTGTAAATCATTCTTCCTTGTTTTTTTGCTTTGTGCAACATGTAAAACAAGTGCTGGTCCCAGAGAAGATTTCAACATTGTAAAAAGCCAAGTCGCACTATGCTGTACAATTCTAAGACGGTCATCATTAACAACTAAATTGAAGTCCTTAACTGCTTTGTCCACCTCTGATGCATAAACATTGTATACTTTTGATAATAACAGTGGTTTATATAATAAGAAACTGCTGACCACATATTTCAATATATTTCGATAGCAGTATGTGTCAATGTTGCGTGTATTGCACTCCATGATTTCAATACTAGAGAGACAGTCGGTCAAATACATATCTGTTTTTGCTCTAGATTTTTCCTGTTCATCAGACTTTGTGTATTTGTTGAAAGCTTTGTAGCATGAAATACATACAATAGGTTTTCCATCTTCATCAGGTGTTTCGTGTTGTAACTCCTCTTTCAAATATACCTTAAATAACTGTAGCCGGTCCTCTACATTGACCCTTTTTAATTTTGTTGTGCTTCTTTCACATATAGAGCAGTTTGATCTTGCAGCATAATTTTTAAAGTACATATAGTGAATGTGACAAATATCCAGTGTTACTTGCTCATTACCAGGTTGGAAATATTTCTTGTCAAATTCTACATGAAAGCAAGTTTCGAATGGTCCAATTTCAACAGAGGTTGTTATAAGTTTTTCATCTGAGTTACACAAGTTGTGTTTTGCAAGATAACACAATGCCTTCTTCTTACTTGGAGGACATTCATGTGGAAAACACTGTTGTTTTACTGGAGTAGCTTCATCCTGAATATCTTGATTTAGATTTGTAGATCATAGCTTCTAATTAATTTCAGTTCACATTTTCTGCATATGCATCCTTCATCCTCAATAAGGTATATTTGTTTTACAAAAGTGTAAAATTCAGGAGCACTTTCCTTTTTTTGCACCAGATGGATATATCGGTCTGTTCTTTCATGTAACCGACAGTGAACACATGGTCCTGATTGTCTACCTTCATGTACAATATCACAGTTTTTCTTGCGTGGCATATTTACATTTTAAAACAATCACATAAAAATAATTAAAAATTGAAATAAAATAAACTGAATCGAACTAAATTATACAATCAAAAATTAAATTTTAAATTATATTTTTAAAACAAAATATTTTATGACTACCAGTAAATTAAATGTATACCAATTCAAGTGTAAATGAAAAAAGACAGGGAAATCTGGTTACTGATGTTAGGGGATAATGTACAGTAAGCAGTAAATTAAAAAAGTTAATGGAAAAGAGGTTTCTAAAATCAGTAAATATCAAAATGCAATGAAATATCTGTGGGCAAGGCTATACCACACCTTCACAAGTTCTGGGAGAGGGACTGTCACATTATGTCCCAGATTTTATCAGTCCTACATTAAATACTATTGGATACTATGTGTAAATGAAGACTAAATAAGCTGTATATTTGAATATTATAATACTAAGCTGCAGGCACTAAAAAATTTAATGTGTGTGGGGTAAAGAAATGTGGGAAGAAAATTATTTACACAAAAACCAGAAAAAGTACACAAATGTGCTCAAAATATCAATGAACAGTGCCCAATGTATAGCTCTGATATTATATTACCTTTCCTTTTATTAAACAATGAGTTTTAAGGTGAAATAACAAAACGTGTAAGCAAACTTTGTTTGTAAACAAGTCTTTTCAACTGTGACCTCTAATCTGGACTACGTCATTTGGGGCATTTAAAAGGGAAATTAAACACAAATAACTGATTTGGCCGAGTGAAATTTTTAGAAAACTTGAAGATCTTTTCGTTGGTGAAAGCTTTGTACAGTTATTACTTTGTTATGATTTCAACTGGTGTTGTATTGCTGAAATAATTAGGAGATTTTTTTGTATGACCTTACAATATTATGGATGTGGGCGGAAAGGCCGATTGCGCATTTGCATCGCCTGGTAACGTCATGTGACCATACTGGAGCTATTCTCCGTGTCTCAATGTACCCAAATAACCCAGTCATATTTATTTACACTAGGTAAAACGGCAATGTGTCAATTCGTTCTGAGCAGAAAATTGGCCATCGACAGTCGAAGCGGAAAAATGGCTATCCCAAAAACTGAAAAATAATCGCTCGATTTTATTTATCTGGCTAATGTCACCTCAACTTCTTTTTAAATTTATTATGCTTTTATGCCTTTGATTTAAATTTTAACCGACAGGACCATTATTCCGTTGATATAATATTGAAAAATGTGCTTTTTCAAGGTGTCGTTTTCGGCAACAATTTTTTTTCTAGCGCAGCGACATCTATTGACGGGATTCACAGAAATTATCTCCACTTGATTCTCGAATAATAAATCCGGGGTTTTAACGGACAAATCAGGGATTTGCTGTCCGGCTGCTACATCAAACCTACATGACGTCAATCCTAAACGCACTGAATATTATTTAAATTAAATTTTAATTTGCCCTTTCCTTTTACAAATTGTTTTATTGTAATTGTCATATTACCTGATTATCTTATTGAAAAATATTGAAAATTAATATTACAAAAACTATTGGACATGTTTTGACCATTTAATACCAGATAGATATATAATTGTTTGAAAAAATATAAGCTCTTTTGTACAAACAAATAATATATTATAACTTATCTTGATCCCTCATAAAACATGTAAAAGGGATACATTTTGTATTTATAACATTAAGGGGTTGACCCCAAACTGAATATGACTTGTATGGAGAATTGTCTCATTGTCAGTCACACATACATAGACCAGATTTAATTAGTTCTTGGAGAACAGGGAAAAAATACTTCAGAATTAAAAAAAAATGTCAAAGTACAAGTGATAAATCAAGTTTTAATAACGTCAAAACCTACTATTTTATGTTTACAAAAAAAAATATAATCGCTCGCCTTTACCTTTCAAGCTTCGCCTCAAAAAATTGCAAATTAAATATTTTTTTATAAAAAATTTCAAATCGCTCGCTTGCCCCAAATTTTGGAGTCCAAAAATCCGTAGAGCCAAAAAAATTTAATTGGTGTGGCCTAAACGATATTTTCAACAAACGTTATTACATGTTGTACACATAGGAGGTTTCGCTAGCTAAACAACCAGGGTTAATATTCCAGTTTACTCGAGACAAGACCGTACCAATTCAGAATTACATTTTTTTTCTAGTTTCAATAGTTCATTATGAAGTTTGATTTTGCCAGTTTTTAATTTTTATGTAGCAACAGTCCTGCCACGCCTATGTGTAGTATATTTTCCCCGGAGGATCAATGTTTATTTTCCTTTTCCCTGATTAATAATTTCTGCTTACAAGGACGCTATCTAAGAAATAGTTAAAAATGGTGAATTTGGCTGAACCCATCTCTTTTTTAGACGCCATCTCGAATCAGTGGAACGTAATTGAAAACTGTACCGATTGAAATGTTTCAATTTTCATAACTTTATTCCCGTCTGCTATTTGTCGGCGTTATCAAACGATAAAGACTTGCCATACAATGTGTACCTACATGATCCAGACAATGACTAGCACTAGTGGAGCAGGTTTGGCCTACCATTCCGAAGAACCTCCAATCGCCTTAGGTATATATTTGGTACAACTTCTGTTCCTGGTTCTAAGCTTTATATGTTTTTTTTAGATGTCTGTTTTCATCCGATTTTTATTACTTTGATATCTTTTGTCTTTATTTCGAAGTCTGCGATTTGAACAAATTATATCGAATTGGTCATAGTTGTCACCCGCCACATTTTCAATCGTGACATTGATAAAAAGAAACAGGTTTCAAAATTATGTGTTTTCCTGATCGGCATCAAAACATTTGTTTTTTGTGTGTTTAAGTGATATTTTGAGATATGATAGAATATGTTTTTGGGATGCTACCATGACAAAACCCCTACTGCATAAAAGGTTATTATAGTAGTTATCAAAGGCACCAGGTTAATAATTTAGTACGCCAGACAAGAGTTTTGTTTACATCAATTACGCTCATATAATGTCAAATAAGTACACAATTGAGAGCCTTGAGGATCCAAAAAAAAAAAAAAAAATACGGCTAAGGTAATCCATAGGCCTTTAATCAATACTCTAAAATTATTTGACAAGAAAACTCGACTACTTGTGTTATTCTTCTCAAATTAATACATATAAATATGATAGTTATTATTTCGTTTGATATTGTACATAAAACTTGTTGCCGAATGCTCTTGTCACAAACATCAAAATCTACCGCTAAAAAGCGAAGTGATGAAAATCATAAGATTCGAAGATAAGTAAACTCTTGAAAACCACAAAATGGTGAATAACGAACAATCTCGCCATGCTTACACTGAACAATAGATAATAAAGGAATGCATATATTCTGTAAATTAAAAATGTCAAAATAGGTGATATATTTTAGTCTCATGATATATCATCCAAAATACCTTTAATTTATGATTTAAGGTTACTAGTATCAGAAAATAAACTCTTCATAGATTCCATGATTGATTGATTGATTTTGTAGTTTCAGCCTGACGCGAGTATATAGCTTGGAATAGTGTATATAGTAACACAACTAAGTAGGAATACTATACGAGCTCTTTATTACATAAAATTGTTGTAATAATGTCCAAGTACTGAGAGTTCAGCAGAGTGTTCCTTCATCAGACTGGCTGAACCATCGACCCAAGTACCTTCATTATGGTGTAAATATCTACTTGTAAACCATGAGTATCGAAATACATACGGTGCGGCATCCAAAAGCGGCAGAGCATCTTTCATAAATCGAAGCTGTTCATTAACTGACGTAGTATGAGGACATGCGAATTCGGTCAGCCATATTGGTTTATGGAATCTATTCCATGCGTCCTTAAGGTATGCTATGAGTTGATGTGCATCGCATCTATAAGCATGGACAGCCACGTGGTCAATTCTACAATTGTGACATTGGTGTATAAACTGTTGCAACCAGTTAAGATTAGTAACTGCAGGACTAACTAAGATTTTCCCAGCAGCCTTTTTCTCTACTTCCTTCCACATACTGACAGCTTGGGCTACTGTAAGGTTTGATTGTTTATGGTGGTCAGGCTCGTTAAACCCTAGAAGATATTGTGCATTTGTAGATATATTCAGGTCTCTATTAAAATTTTTAGGGTTAATCATCGGTACAAACCCTGCTCTTACGTTAGCTGTCGGACAGTGATGTTGAAGGTGCATTCGATCAGGCGAATGTTTCCAATTATACCTGGAAAAAATGACAATAGATAGAAAATTGACTGCTTTAAAAAAAAATATGTAAAAGAGTATAGGTGAAGTTAACAAAATAGAGAATGAAAAAGAGTACATAACATGCGGGAAAAATAGAAAGATAGTACTTTGGTGCAAAATATAAAAAAAGAATAAATTTGTGCTTTGTATGCGGCGTAATTTTGTGTGGTACGTTACATCTGCGTAAGGAACATAAGTGACAAAAAAATTGAAAAGACAGACCTTAAAAACATAAATCTAAAACTCATAGTGGTCATTTATGTCATTGTATCAGCGTTTATTCATGTTGTCCAGTCTAGTCAGTCCAATTGAACAATTTTGTCAAGCATGTAGTTGAGTGCACACTAGATAACGATCCGATGTGTCTAAACAGTAGATATATTGTATGTTGACATAATAGCGTTCTCTAATACCTTAATAAATTATTATTATGTATTGTCCGAACTAATGACAATCAAACGGAATTTTTACAACTTGATATTTTGAAAATACTCAATAATCGAACACAATAGAATACATTTGAATTATTTCATACACATTTAAAATTTAGAGGGAGAAAATGATCATGAATCCAAACGATTTCAAACATCTATTTCTATATTGTGGAGGTAATCTACGTACCATCAATGAACGTTAGTAAAAGCGGCTTCATCTGTACAGTGGTACGTCGGTTCCATGATATTGCAGCACCTTTCTTGTGAGAAGCCCCGGTAATGTCGATGATACTGAGTAGAAGTAAACACAAAGAACCAGACACCATCAACACTTAACAGATGAAAAACAAATGTGTGAATTCAAACATAAAAATGTGTATTACATGTCGGTTTCTACTTTAATGTTGTGATAATATTGATTAATTATTATGCTTTAAATAAAACCCCTCATTTATAATATTTTCTGGTCTGTGTGTCTGTGGGTCCGTTCGTTCGTCCGTTAGTCCGTCGTACCGTTCGTTCGTCTGTTCCACTTAAGATTAAAGTTTTTGGTCAAGGTATTTTTTTTATTAAAGTTGAACTCCGAACAACATTAAACTTAGCACACATGTTCCCTTGAATATGAATATGATAATGCCAAATACGAGGTTTTATCCCATTTTCACGGTCCATTGAACATAGAAAATGGAAGTGCGAGTGAGGCATCGTGTACTTTAGACACATTCTTGTTTATTTCACTATTACTGATATATGAGTTATAATTCCGATGTATCAAAAAAGTCCAGCGAAAAGCAAATTATCATTTGGAAATCTAAAAACTAAAATCATTGAATCAAATATTAACGAAAATAGCATTTCTTCAAATTCAAGAAAATAATAAATCAACAGTATTGTTTTTACATGTCAATTAATCATATCTATATTAGAAACTAAAACAAATAACGGACCTTTTGTACATACCCATAATGAAACCACGAATCAAAATCTGAGTAAAGTACTACACCAATATAGTACCATTACACTGAAATAAACTGATAAGCAATGATCTAGATTATAATAATTGAACTGTAATTCAACTTGTTGGTGAATTGGTGAGACCTTGACGAGACATTATTCCTTCACGACGTCCAACTGTAATGAATATCAATGGTTGCTAGCTATATGTTAATATTTGTCGGTACTCTCTAATATCATATTGTGAAAGGCAACAGTAAATTTTATTTTATCAAAATTAAATTGTGCTCAAAACAGTTCCCTCAATCAATTAAAATTGATCATCTGCCTCGATGCACATAACATTTTACAGATTGAACTATTCAAAATGAGATAATTATGTCTCATGAATTTTTCACATATCGTTTGTAAATAAACCTCATGGCACATTTGATTTGTAGTTAGATAATACCTATAAAAGAAAGAAAAAAATCGTTTACAGTTTAATGTTTTATAGTTGGGTGCGCTATTTTTGGGGCAATTCATATCAGAATATAAAAGTTTACAATTTCATTAATATACCATCCCAATATAGACGCAATTTTGATCTTTTATCAAAATGTTCAGTTTAGGACGTATGTCCTCCGCTTCTATACACATGGACAAAATTATTGCAACACCTTGATTTTTTAAAACTTGAAAAATGAGTCTCTTATTTTGGATGGAATATGATAAAATATTTGGAAAATGATATTGAAACGTAGTGAATGATAACATTGGCATTAAAACGAATAAAAATTGTATGAAAATTTTGTTTTTATCTAGCCAACATTTTTATGACAAAATGCAGTGTTTTTTGTACAAAAAAATGCATTATACAACTTTTCTGTAGTCGAGCTTTACAATGTCAGACATTTCAAAATTAATCTTTAGACGATTGTTCCCATCATGGTTGATCGTTATACACCAAAGAAATAGTACTTTGTGCGCAGCCTCCATTCAAACGGATAACCGCATCTTAACGTCTTCTGATTCTTGTCAAGAGTCGACTAATGTGTTGCTACGGGATCAGCAACCATTCTTGGCGAAGGGTATTTGTTTATTTCATTACGTGTTTGAACTGAGGTGTTCCTTTCGTGAACTTTACGCCCTATAGTGTCCTATATATTCTCGATATAGTTCAAATTCGGGCTACGATTGGGCCAAGGAAGATAAATCGAATTCCATTTGAACAATGGATCTTCCTCCACGACGCTAACTTCCAACTTTAGCGAGCTCTGCATTATATTGGATAAGGGCATCTTTGGTTTGTTCGTAGGTCAATGTCCCCGAAATGGTATTATTGCACGATAACCAGTATCGATGAGCCGATCTCGAACAGTTCTTGTTTTAAGGCGCATGTATGGTCATTACTCTCTTTTTTTTGATTGTATTGTTTATAATGATTTCCCTCTGACCAAATTTCGTCATGCTTGATTTTCCCTAACAAATGTTAAAGGGGGTTTTCTTGACCTCGGAAGGTCTTTAACATTGTGTATTGCCTGATTTTTTTTTCTCAAAACGATTTATAGTGGAATGGTGATGACCAACAATACGTGCAGTTATCAGTGCGACATACCTGCTTCCCTCATGCTGATTATATGCCATCGTGCTGCAGTTATGATTTGTGGATGACCAATTGCAAGGTGTCAATCACATACATTTATAAAATTGGTTATTTTAAGTGTTGAAAACAATGAGGATAAAACATCTGTTTTAGTGTTTACGAGTACAGTTGCTGCATGTGCAGAACTGATAGAGTCGATATTTATTGATTAATTCAGATGATAGTTAATATTGATTAACTAGTTCTATTCCAACAAAATTATTTAACAAAAAATTAAAAAGTGTTTTTTTAAATTTGAATTTCCATTTGGTGTTGCAATACTTTTTTCATGTGTATAATTTCATTACAGTCATGACATTGCTATTAACGAGGTCTTGTACTCTATAGAGGGAACTGTAAGCGTACCACGAAAACTTGTACAGCTCTCCGCAGTTTCCCTTTGAGTTTCAAGAAGATCCAAAACATCCTGTTTTTCAAGTCTAACACAGCACAATTGACTTCCTGAATACCTGTTTTAAATGAGCCTTTCTATTTCCATCAAAATGGTTGACCGGTTTAATTGATTGACTAATTGATCGATTCATTTCTTTGTTTGAATTTTTTATGTAGTACCAGATCTGCTCATATAGTTCCCTTTTGATAATAAGAGCATGTTTTCTCCAATGGCTTTATTCCCTTTTCAAAAAAATAAACACAAATATGTATTTTGACATCGGACTCGGACATCCTTTTAACTGAGCTTTATTGTGCGTATTGTTGTGTGTTTGTTTTACTTTATTGACTAGAGATACAGGCGAGGGTTAATATCTACAACACATGTTTAATCCCTCCGCAATTTATCCATTCAGCCCAGTATTCAGCACTTTAGTGCATGTGTTGACATGAATATCAAGTAAATGGATTTTTTTTTAATAAATTATCATTTGCAAAAGTATGAATTATTTAAATGCTTAGGATTTTTTTTATCCAGGCATATATTACCTTAGCCATTTACGTATTTGGCACAACTTTCAGAACTGTTTGGTCTTTTTTGGGTCTTCAACTTTGCACTAGTTTTCGATATTAATCTGTTTTGATCTGATCGTCACTGATGAGTCTTATGCAGACGAAACGCGCGTCTCGCGCGTTTTGCGTATCATATTATAAGCCTGATACCTATTTACACCAAGGAATCAATGACACTATTGTGCACGTTTCGTCCCCTTAGGGTATCACAAGCCCAGATGCCAGCACTTGAATATCAAGTATATGGTATTTTTTATAACTTTATGTGTCTGTGTTTTATTAGGAAATTTCCTCGGATTTAAGTATTTTTGTAGATTTTACGTCTTCTGCATCAATGAAACAGTGTTTAATACCATAAAATGGTTGAGTAGTGATGAGTTTAACTTTGAAATTTGTGTACTTTGCATATCGAACATATTTTAACAGCTATCAATTTTTTGTCATAATATGCAATTATATGCACCAATGTTATCTAGGATGTACTTCAGAGAAAAGAAATAAACAAGAGAAAAAAAAGGATTTCAAATCATACATTTTCTTTTCATTGTATTACATACAATTGTTGTAATTATGTCCAAGTGCTGAAAGTTCTGTTGAATTTTCCTTCATCAGACTCGCTGAACCATCAACCAAAGAACCATCATTATGGTGTAACCTTCTACTACCAAACCAGGCGTATCGAAAAAACATACGGCGCAGTCTCTAAAAGTGGAAGAAGCTCTCTCATTAACCCATTTACTGCTGTGGTTTGAGGACAAGCGAATTCAGTTAGCCATATAGTTAGTGGAACATATCCCATAGATGCTTAAGTCCAGCAATTATTTGATGTGTATTGAACTTATATATATGGACAGCCACGTGGTCAATTCTACATTGGTGACATTGCTGTATAAATTGTTGAAACTAGTTAAGATTTGTTACTGCAAGGCCGACCAAGGTTTTTCCTGTGGCATGCTTCTCTAATTCTTTCAACATGACGACAACTTGTGCTACAGTTAGATTGGCATGTTTTTTGTGGTCCGGCTCATTAAACCCGAGAAGATATTGCGAGTTACCAGAAATATTAATTCCTCTTTCAGAATGCATTCCAATCACCATCGGTACATATCCTGCTCTAACGGTTGTTGGACAGTGATGTTGTAAGTGCATTTGATCGGGTGATTGTCGCCAGTCGTACCTCAAATTTAAAACATAATTCCACAATTAACTATGGAACGCCACAGCTGTCTTATGTGGAACTCATATATTGCTTTATGTTGTTTTATTATTACTTAATGATATTTTGTCTTTTCTTAATATGGTTTTGACATTACGTAATGATGTTTTAATATAACTCAATATGGAATATAGGCGAGTGACATTCAGACCTAAAATATATTTTTAATGCACCTATCTGACACACGGCTATATTAAATATCATTCGAAAGGAAAAAAATGTGTAGATTCCGTTTTTCCCGGTCGTAAAAATGAAATATGGTGCAATTTTTTTCAAATTGGGGTCAAAGGTAATTCATAAAAAATTAAAAGAAAAACACTGTTGTAGTATTGTTGTTTTATTTGAAGCAGCTGGTAATATAGCATACTCACTGACTGTCACGAACATTCCGTTTTAAGTACATCATTTTCACGTATTACTACTGGTCATGTGTATATGCTTTAATGAAACGGATCTGTATATGTTTCTACCTCATGTTTCCATAATCATTTGGTCCCTCAATATGCACAAAAAAAATAGCTGCCTTCGATTGTTCGAAATATTATATAATTATGACAATTCCAATGATTGTATTTTCTGTAAACGAGGGACGAAAGATACCAGAGGGACAGTCAAACTCATTAATCGAAAAGTAACTGACAACGCCATGGCTGTAAATGAAAAAGACAAACAGACAAACAATAGAACACATGACACAACATAGAAAACGAAAGTATAAGCAATGCGAACCCCACCGAAAACAAGGGGTGATATCGGGTGCTCCGGAAGGGTAAGCAGATACTGATCTACATGTGACACCCGTCATGTTGCTTATGTTATTCTATAACGGTCAACCAACTCGTGGTGGCGTCCGTAAAATTTAAGAATGGAAGATTTAGCTTCACCATTTGGAACTCTTTGGTTAAATAGATTCCTTGTGAACAGCAACCCTCTATCAAGAAAGTCATGACAGGAAATGCAAGCACAGAAAAATCGTCATATATGTAAGCATCATGATAAATGCCATTTTCATCATTTCGTGAGGGAAGTACGACTACTCTACCTAGATGCTCATTTATTCCAGGAACTATCACTTCTGAATATAATATAAGGGTTATATATCTCATTAGTCGTACAACTGTGTAACCGTGCTGACCATGATAGTATAAAATGCAAATAATACACATCAGAGGCATGTTCATGCCGAGTTAAACACTAGTGTATCAAAGACTGCCCAAAACTTTACACGAATCTTTAATCTAACTTGTATGTATACTACTTTTTTTTTAAAGAACTGCAGGACATACTGCCCTATTAAACAATTTAACAAAACATATTCAATCGGGATAATGCTTTATCATGTGTTAAGTTAAACCCAATATTCATGTCAATAAAAAAAAACTTCGATGGTATTTCTGTTCAAGTGAGAACTTAATCTAGCTATACAACCAGGTTAAATTCAATATTTTCTACAAAATGAAATACATCTTGTTAAGTGTATTACAGTTGGTTTGCAATAATATTACGTGTTGTAGCTTTTGGGCTGTCCGCTTTTAGTTTTCTAATTGTGCTTTTCTACTTTGTGTAATTATGATTTTGATTGACTACTAGGACACACCAACAAACATGCAGGTCCTGAACTTCAGTTCCTACTCTAATAGTATTTTTTGTATTTTTATTGTTATCTGAAGGGCGTTTTTTTTTTAGGTAATATCATCAGACCAGAGGTCAGCACTTCGATGTTGACATGCATATCAATTAAAAATGGTATTTTTTATAAATTTTCCTGTTACAAAACTTTGTATTTTTCAAAAAATAAGGATTTGTTTTACCCAGAAATAAATTGCCTCAGTCGCAATTGGCCTACTTTTGTTTTGAATGTGGATCCTCTATGCTCTTCAATTTTGTAATTGCTTGGCTTTATAAATATTCTATTTTTCGCGTCGACGTCACTGATGAGTGTATGTAAACGAAACGCGCTTTTTAAGATTTATAATCCTGGTTCCTTTCATAACTATATACAAACGTTTATAAAATCTGTGTAGATAAATCAGATGTTTTATATAGTCAACAAGTATGTAAAACAAATTCCTTCAGTATGTAGTTTAACCAACTGTGTAAAAATACAAAGGAAATCAAGAATTTGCATAGATTTTTTCCATATTTTCTCAATGAATTTTTATCATTAACTGCAATGTATTTTGATGAACAAAAGATAAGTGATTGTATACCTAGAATATATATAACTAGAGGCTCTAAAGAGCCTGTGTCGCTCACCTTGATCTATCTGAATATTAAACAAAGGAAGCAGATGGATTCATGACAAAAATTGTGTTTTGGGGATGGCGATGTGTTTGTACTTTACCGAACATGCTTGCTGCTTAGAATTATCACTATCTTTAATGAATTTGGCCCAGTAGCTTCAGTGGAAATTGTTAGAAACAAATAAACAAATATTATGAAAATTGTTTAAAATTCACTATAAAGGACCATAACTCCATAAGGGGTTGATTGACCATTTCGGTCATGTTTACTTATTTGTAAATCTTACTTTGCTGAACACTATTGCTGTTTACAGTTTATCTTTATCTATAATAATATACAAGATAATAAGCAAAAACAGCCAAATTTCCTTAAAATTACCAATTCAGGGGCAGCAACTCAACAAAGGGTTGTCCGATTAATTTGAATAAGGGCAGATAGATTTTGACCTGATAAATTTTTTTACCCCTTGTCAGATTTGCTCTTAATTCTTTGGTTTTGAGTCATCAGCGAAAAACTGCATTTTACCTCTATGTTCTATTTTAAACCATGGTGGCCATCTTGGTTGGTTGGCCGGGTCACGCCACACATTTTTAAACTATATACCCCAAAGATGATTGTGGCCAAGTTTGGATTAATTTGGCACAGTAGTTTCAGAGGAGAAGATTTTTGTAAAAGATTACGAAGATTTACGAAAAATGGTTAAAATTGACTATAAAGGACAATAACACCTAAAGAGGTCAACTGACCATTTCGGTCATGTTGACTTATTTGTAAATCTTACTTTGCTGTACATTATTGCTGTTTACAGTTTATCTTTATTTCTAATAATATTCAAGATAATAACCAAAAACAGCAAAATGTCCTTAAAATTACCAATACAGGGGTAGCAACCCAACAACGGGTTGTCCGATTCATCTGAAAGTTTCAGGGCAGATATACCTTGACCTGATAAACAATTTTAGCCCCATGTCAGATTTGCTCTTATGCTTTGGTTTTGGAGTTATAAGCCAGATACTGCATTTTACCCCTATGTTCTATTTTTAGCCATTGCGGCCATCTTGGTTGGTTGGCCGGGTCAACCACACATTTTTAAACTGTATACCCCAAAGATGATTTTGGCCAAGTTTGGATTAATTTGGCCCAGTAGTTTCAGAGGAGAGTTTTTTTGTAAAAGCTAACGACGGACGACGACGACGACGAACTACGACGAGGACGGACGACGGACGACGACGACGGACGGCGGACGCCAATTGATGAGAAAAGCTCAGAAAATTGGGCCAGGTGAGCTAAAAACGTATATCAAAATATAGAAAACTAGTTTTACTGCTGCTCTAAACAAAAGCAAACATCTGCGACAAATGCAACAATTATATAAAATCAGATAACCATATTTGAAAAAAAAGCATTTTAAACTAGTTTTTAAGCAAAAACATTAACGGACCAATTTTACTGCACCAGATGCGCATTTCGACAATAAATGTCTATTCAGTAATGCTCGTGGCCAAAATATTTAAAATCCAAAGCTTATATTAAAGTTGAAGAGCTATAATCCAAAAGGTCCTAAAAGTATAGCCAAATCCGTGAAAGGAATCAGAGCTTTGCATGAGGGAGATACATTCCTTAATTTATAATAATTGACGTTAGATCATAGACAATGTAAATCAAATATAGAAAACAACTGATGTGTTTTTGTTAGATATATAATATCTATAATTTTCCTGATCGCATTAATTTTATCATTATGGTATTACAAAAAAATAAGCATTCTTAATATTGATAGAGTTGAAGCAAAATGAGTTACTTCGATGTTAATGCATAAAGTTATTATAATAATGTCCGAGCGCTGAGAGTTCTACGTGTTTTCCTTTATCAGGGTTGCTGAAATATCTACCGTATTACCACCATCTAAATGTTTCATCCATCTACTAGCAAACCATGCATAACGATATACATACGGCGCAGACTCCAACAGTGGCAGAATTTCTCTCATTAACCGAAGCTGATCATTTGCTGATGTAGTATGAGGACAAGCGAATTCTGTAAGCCAGATTGGTTTTTCAAACCTATCCCATGCTTGCTTAAGTAGTCTCATAATTTCGTTTGCATTGCAATTAAAGATATGGACAGCCACGTGGTCAATTCTGCAATTATGACATTGCTGCATAAATTGTTGTAACCAGTCGAGACTACTAACTGCAGGACTAACTAAGATCTTTCCTACGGCATTTGCTTCCAATTCCTTCCACATAACTGCAGCCTGTGATGCTGATAGATTTGCCTGATCACGACGGTCAGGGTCATTAAAACCTAGAAGATAATGTGCATTTGCAGAAATATTGATTCCTCTGTCGAAATGTTTGCCGTTTACCATCGGTACATACCCGGCTCTAACGTCTGCCGGACAGTGATGATGAGAGTGCATGAAATCAGGTGATTGCTGCCAGTCATACCTGAAAACAGTAACGAAATCGATATATTCATTCACGTTTGTTGGATACTTTCGTGGATTTCATGGGTACGAGGGCATGACAAAATTAAATATTCAACGAAGTGCACATTTTCTAAATAAATATATGCCTACTTTGCTAAAAACCCGAAAGTAAATATGCACGAATATGCAAGTTGTTCTCAAACAATGAAAATTGATATCCACGAAAATAAATGAATCCACAGTAAGAGAAATGTTGACTAACAAGTAATACGCAAATACAGAAAAGAGACGAGCATAAAGGGATACTAAAATATGATAAAAGATGGAGTAATGATCGACAATATAAAATAAAAACTGCACAGAGGTAGGGGAAAACACACCAACCCAACTCGATCCTTGGAAGTTGAAGGATAATAATTTGACATTTTCTTCAAAAAGTACATACTGTATAAACATTGATTTTCGTGGGGTTCAAATTTCGTGGTTTTGTATCCAAAAGTAAGTTCGTGGGGATTAATTTTCGTGGATTTTAAGTTTAGAAAACAACTATATAAATGTCACTTTATAATACCTTAAAAAAACTGATCTGAACTTTCGCTCTTGGGAAAAATCAATAATTGCATTTCATAGTGCAGTGAGCACTAATCAGGTGTTAATTGGCTTTACACACCTTTGATGTTTTATCCAAGGAAAATGATTGTGTAATAAATGTATTACGACTTGAGGGCTTAACAATCGCATTAGACTGTTAAATGACATTGATTGACAGTTCTTGATTATTATTAATTGCTGTACAAACAAAGGATTAGGATTATTATCTAACTTTAAGAAAACCTTTGCATATCGATATATAATCTATTAACCTTAGTAGTTCTTTCATAAATTATATCAACACCGCGCATTTATTATTCATTTGATCTTAAAGAACCAAACTGAAGTTGAATGTCTGTCTTTCGTATACAATCTCTCCTTCTATCTGTATTTATTTCAAATTCTATATCACATTTTTAACATTAGAACATAAGCTCTTTTATAAGGCAACCAATTTTAACGAGGTTTTCAAAGTAATAATTTCAAGATTGCATGAATATCGAATGAAATGTATTGCTACGTACTCTGATTTGAAGCAAGACAATACAGTTAAAACTAAATAGTACTCAAAATTACAGCATAATTTTAGTGCACCTGATCGGGGAAAACAATGATAGTCAAATATACTTTGTAATCAGATATTCCTTCTGTCTATCATTCATATTGGTCCCTGTGTGTATATATTGTCTAGCAGAAACATGGTGCTTATAAGTATGCTAGATAATGTACAATATTTACATATAATACCAGCAGTGTATCATGACATTATAATATTTCTTTAATATACGAGTGAGAAACACAGTATCATATCCTCGACTATCCATTCTAAATAAGAAAGATGATAGGTGTTTGTTATGGACATTCAAACACTTGTTGGCTTTCATCTACTGTGGGTTCAATATTATTCATTATTAACCACGAATCAAATGTTAAACGAATAATAGGTTTTGTGTGAAATCAAATATCCACGAATATGCAGGTTCTCAGAAGTCCACGAAAATGGGTACCCAGAACAATAAATGAATTCACAGTATTCTTGAATTTTATTATAGTAAACACAAAACGCCATGCCCCACATTTTCATGCAGGTGAGGGGCGGGGTAGATGTGGTGACACATGATTATGCTAAGTAGCCTGTATACTCACCACCAATGAACGTTATTAAAATTGCCTTCATCTGAACACTCATAATGTTTGCTTCTCACTATTCCAACACCCTTCTTGCGAGATGCACCAGCCAGGTCAATGATGTTGAGTAAAAGTACACATAACGATCCAGATAACAATAACACTGAAACATTTAAATCTTTAGTATGTTAACTCTGTTTCAAATGTTTGGTTGTAATTAGTTTAGTTTAAATCATATTTATTAGTAGTGGATTGGGAAACAAGTAATTGCAACTTATATAAATTCCTTTCCACTTAGCCATTATAACACTCTTATAATGGACATAATGGTTAAATTTGCTTTTAAAACTTGTTCAACCATATTCCAACAACAAGGTTTAGTTGGTCTATATACAAGCTATGTCAATAGCAAATAATCAAATATTTGCGAAAATATCATTATTATAAATTAAAGAAAATTAATATCAGCTAAAATAAATAGATACAAAGAATGTAATTGACAGTTCCAAATACCATATTAATATCAGGTACAAATACAAAAAACAACGATTTCTACATACCCATAATAAAACACAATTTCAAAATATCAGTTAAGTACCACAACAATATAGTACCAATGAACTTAAATGGACTGGTAAGATAGCGGCCGAGATAGTTTTATTATAATTGTGTATTATCTTGTCTCTGATTGGCTGAAAGGTTAACCTTGACATCACATCAAAGCTGCACGATGTCAACCTGGAATGTGATCAATCTTATCAAAATACAACCGTAGTTTTAGTTCATAATTCTACCTTTCAGTACCTTAAGTAACGGTTAGACATTATCAACTTGAAACTTTATTTCAAATAAATAGAAATATGACGAAAAAAACCCACTGAGATTGCAAGTAAATGTCCTAGTTGTAGTGTAAAACGATTTAGATAAATCCAAGTAGGAACCGATAACTTCTCAAAAGTCGATTATCTTATAGGTAGAAAGTAAAATCACAAAAATACTGAACTCAGAGGAAAATCAATACGGAAAGTCCATAATCACATGGCAAAATCAAATAACAAAACGCATCAAAAACGAATAGACAAGAACTGTCATATTCCTGACTTGGTACAGGCATTTTCAAATGTAGAAAATGATGGATTAAACCTGGTTCTATAGCGCTAACCCTCTCTCTTTAATAACAGTCTTTAATTTAATTTAATTTGTTTATGTAATATATACGTGTTTCTCGTTTCTCGTTTTTTTATATAGATTAGACCGTTGGTTTTCCCGTTTGAATGGTTTTACACTAGTAATTTTGGGGCCCTTTATAGCTTGTTGTTCGGTGTGAGCCAAGGCTCCGTGTTGAAGGCCGTACTTTAACCTATAATGGTTTAATTTTTAAATTGTTATTTGGATGGAGATTTGTCTCATTGGCACTCACACCACATCTTCCTATATCTATCATCAAATTCCGTTATATTTACATGATGCGTTAATTAACAGTCACAATTAATAAAATAGTCAAAATATGAGTACATCAGAACTCTCTCACATAACAGTCAACAACTGTTGATATAGTAAGGACTTATCTTGTCAGACTTTTAACCTTTGCACAAAAGTGCAACTTCCTACTTGTGATATTTTTAACTATATCTTAAATACCAAAACAATGTAATCAAAGTTTTCTTCATGATACATATTCAAAATCGACATGTTTTAGCAAATACATCTTTTTCGCTTGAGATCACAAACTAAAGACAACTTATTTGAATGGTTAAAGTGATCTATCTACGCGTACTATTAATACTGGAAAACAACACGAAAATTTTTAAACATGAAAGTGTAATGTGTCAATGTGTCTAATCTACTCTATAGAAAAAATAAAAGACAAAATGTACTAAAGCATCAACAATTTAGAATTAACATTCAGAGACCGAAAAGTGCACTTAGAAATCACGAACAAATACCATTGAACATAGGAAGTACATACAATACTCATCGTAACCAAATAATTAATGATTCATTTCCTGTGCCACATAAATCGTTTGGCTTTTTGTTTTAGGTATGTTTCGGTACTTATACATCCCTCGGATTTCAAATGTTTGGCTTTGAGTGTTCCTGATGAAGGTAAATCGAGTAAAATGTTTCGGACGCAAGTTTTATCAACAAATACAAATCGAAATACCTATATCTTATATTCAAAATTATATCACCAAAAAGGGGCATTTAAATGAATACGAATAATAAAATTGCAAAAACAAGACAAACAATAAATGATAATAAGAATGAAATAAATTAAACAAACTAAAACATTCTTATTGATTATTGATTAATATTAAATTAAAAGTGCTTAAAACTAATACAATATTACTATCATGACTATAGTATTAATGTATGAACTTTTTCATATTGGCCCTGGGACATGCTCGAGGTATTAATAATGGCCAAGGATGGTTGTAATGCTCCGAGGCCATTATTAATATCAAAGGCATATTACAGGGCCAATGTGAAAAAGTCCATATATTGATACTTGTATTAACCAACTAAGGCAACTTCATTCAAGAACAGTCTACGAGTCTCGGATCCAAAAATTATACATGTGCAGCTATCCACAAACTACAACAGGACCAATACAGGAAAAGCCAGTTTTATAACATTTTTATTAAATGGTTTTAATTCTTCGATTTAACAAAGAGTAAGAAACTTACCGTGAAGAAGATACAGGAATTTCATGGCTGAACTTCAATTTGTTTTTTTCGCATTTAGTTTCCAAAAATGTCACACTTATTTAAAGAAATAAACGAAATAAGATCCCGTTTCATCTGTTCATAATGCATGACTGTGATTTCGTAATGCACGGGTGTGATTTCGTTATGCATGACTGAGATTTCGTAAATGACTGGCTGTAGTAATTTCTCCGTTCATAATGACCAGATGTCGATATAAACCTTTTACAAAGCATGGGCATTTCTGTACATATTGTAGTAAGTTGGTTAATAAGGAGGATTAATAAGCGTTATTTATCTGAACAGCAACCACTGGTTTTTCGTTATAATACAGAATATAGTCATGAATATTAAGTTCAAACTACAGTTGAAATACTACAAAGCTACTAAAGGAAATGACAGATGTGATTGAGTCTCTCTGAAACAATACAAAGTCTGACATACTTGTGATATAACGTCTAGTTGTAGTGATTTTTTTTAGTTGTTGGTGACTTTTAACTGGCTGGCGGTTACTGCGATTACTCTCAGATCTGAACTTGGTGTCTTTTTGTAGTTGCTATTTACATGTACCCGGTTAAATCAGTTGTATTTTTAGTACTTGTAGTTTTTTCCATCTGACGAATTAAGCCTTTTACACCTGATTTGTATAGCTGTTCTTATATTTTACTTTTATACCACTGACCCAGGTTTGATTGTTTTACGTTGTGATTTAGCGGCCTTTTATAGCTGACTTTGCGGTTCATTGTCCATTATGTAGAGCCGTCCGATGACCTACAGGATATCTCAAATAATGAGTCGCTAACGTAACACACATTCAATTTTAAACTTTCTAAATGTATTTTCACAATACTTGTCCAAACAATTTAAATGACAATGATGCTTTAGAATGGCAATTTTCTAATCTCACAAACATTTTTTATTCCGCCGCGTTTTGCACCTGTCGGAACATCTAGTCTTTATGATTTGTCAGACTTTTTTTAATTTGTTTTTAATATACATGTATCACAATTTGTTTTGGGTTTAATTTGTTGACCTAGTATACCTTCGAAAGGGCAAGTTGAATCCAGGCCTCAGGAGCACATATGTCTAGTGCTTTTTCGCAAGAGGGGAAAATAAAGAACAGAAATGAGGAAGATGTCATACTATGTC